>JAVTVY010054560.1:0-29421 GCA_036873755.1 Hanleya hanleyi | reverse complement strand
CAATGTATACAGTGAAACATACAGCCAAGGGTTCCCAATGGGCATGACAGTGCACTCGCTGAGCTATCAATAAATAATAATAAAAATAATTATAAATCAAATTTTCATCAGAATTCGGTCAGCTCAGAACTTGCTGGTAACAATGCCCTAATGCACGTTCATGCCAAAAATAAAGGTTCTAATGTCAATGGTTCTCCTTATTTTGCCGACGAAAGGATTCGGATGGACTGACTGACTCATTATCGGACAATTTGCGATCTGTAGCCTACTTCGTAGGAATATAGTCTTGTTTTGTCTCGTATTGTTTCGTTGTATTGTGACTTGGGGTGTTAATTTCGAACAAAAAAAAATGTTCACATCTGCGATTTCCGATCCTTGTAGCTTCTGACCGGTGTTGGTAATTTGCTGAGAATTTACTGCAACAAAGCAAGAATGGGAAGATATTTAACATACATGGAGACTATGTACCACATAATTTATTTGTTTCGCTGTCAGATATGTTATATTGCTGATTACTTTTCGAACACTGATACCTGTGTTCCACAAAATGCAAACCCCTCCATCACGAGGACAATACGCATCTATTAGCTTGTCAATGTGTTCATATTTCGCCGGACTAATACGTAAAATAAATTCAAGTTTCCAATAATGAACCAAAAGCTTATGTAAGTAACAGTTTTGCAGGAGTAACAGTAACGACTGGAAAACAGAGAGAATCTAATTAATAGCTTGTGCAGCTCAAAGGAAATGTGGGATCTTACTGTTTTCCGGTGGAAAACGAAAGTAAAATGACCCCACACCTCACCTTTACTTTGACAGCATATAGTCACAAGTCTAAAATTGCAGAAAACAAGGCCTTACTATTAAAAAGGGTTGTATGATTCGAGATAAAATGCAACGTGGCGCGTTTTATCAGGAGACATTCATCAGGATGTCTCCAGAATGGAAGATCTCACAGTTCCATTGAGCTACACAAGCGATTAATTATTTTCCCTCTTTTTTCCAGTCGTTACTGTTAATCCTGCAAAATAGATACTTACATACGCTTTTGTTCATTATTGGAAACTTGAATTTAATTTACGTATTAGTCCGGCGAAATATGAACACATTGACAAGCTAATAGATGCGTATTGTCCTCGTGATGGAGGGGTTTGCATTTTGTGGAACACAGGTACCAGTGTTCGAAAATTCATCAGCAAAAAAAAAAAACATTTCAGACAGCGAAACAAATATATTATGTTGTACATAGTCTCCATGCATGCAAAATATCTTGTCATTCTTGCTATCATGCAGCAAATTCTCACCAAATTACCAACACCGGTCAGGAGCCACAAGAATCGAAAATCACAGCTGTGAACATTATAGTAATACATGCCCCCCAGACATGCGCACTTTTGTAAACCAAAAGGCGACGCGCGACGCGAATGTCCGTCGCGCGTCGATTTGTCAAAAGTCGACGCGCGACGGAAAAAGTTGACGTCGCGTTTTGAAAGGCGACGCCGCCCTCTCCGTCGCGCGTCGACTTTTGAAACACGACGTCGACTTTTGAAACACGACGTCGACTTTTGAAACACGACGTCGAATTTTGAAACACGACGTCGAGTTTTGGCCTATCTCTTTAACATTATAAAACCCGACGCACGACGCGCGACGGAGAGGGCGACGTCGCCTTTTAAAACGCGACGTCGACTTTTTCCGTCGCGCGTCGCGCGTCGAGTTTTGATTCTTCAAAAAGGCGACGCACGACGCGCGACGCGAAAAGTCGACGTCGCGTTTTGAAAGGCGACGTCGCCCTCTCCGTCGCGCGTCGCGCGTCGACTTTTACAATGTTAGGAGATAGGGCAAAAGTCGACGTCGACTTTTGAAACACGACGTCGAGTTTTGGCCTATCTCTTTAACATTATAAAACCCGACGCACGACGCGCGACGGAGAGGGCGACGTCGCCTTTTAAAACACGACGTCGACTTTCTCCGTCGCGCGTCGAGCTTTGATTCTTCAAAAAGGCGACGCGAAAAGTCGACGTCGCGTTTTGAGAGGCGACGTCGCCCTCTCCATCGCGCGTCGACTTTTACAATGCTAAGAGGTAGGCCAAAAGGCGACGTCGACTTTTGAAACACGACGTCGAGTTTGGCCTATCTCTTTAACATTGTAAAAGTCGACGCGCGACGGGCGACGGAAAGGGCGACGTCGCGTTTCAAAACACGACGTCGACTTTTCGCGTCGCTCGTCGTGCGTCGACTTTTGCAAGTCGACGCGCGAGATCAAATTGGCACAAATAGAACACCATACTATTGGAACCATTCACACGTTATAAACAGATACCATCCTCAGATGGTACAGAAGAGCTGTTTACATACAAATTGATCAGTGACATTCTTTCCGATTGTTGACTAATTATACCTTCAACCCATGATAACAATATGGTATAGTTCTGAAAAAGCTGTGTTTCCAAATCGCAGAACACCAAATACAATATCTATATAAATTATTAAGATTATGAGAGAAACCCCGAGTTAACTTATAATAAATGTTTCTCACTCTCGATAAGGAAATATATTCTATTTTTGGAGAGTTACATTTCAATGTCTCATCATTCGTCTTGTTATTTATGAGGGAGTTTCATCATTCCCTCTAGGCAATCCCTTCAAAACCCACCCCACCACCCCACTCTCTGCTTCGACCATCGCGATCGAGAACTACATATGATATTGGGAATACGATCAAAAAGAAGGAAATACGAACTTACTTGAAATGGAAAGAAAACATGAACAGTATACGCAGAATTGTATCTGTTGTCGTATATCCTTCCGGCGCATCGTGGTAGCTATTCTACTCTGTCGAAAGTGGTATATACAATATCTCCGTACGGACCTACATCCACTGAACCTGAATAACTCGCAGAGCGGTGTGATGGGAATATCACTGATTACTCCCAGTGATTACTGCTCACTAATGCCGAGTATGAAAATGTTCTTTTCACATAAACAGCTATAATAAAAGCGCCGCTGGCACTCAAATATTCACAAAGATTAGTCTCGGTTCTTGTGATGATTTTCTGGAGATATGCACTCAGCGTGTTTGCCTTTGGGGTCATTTGACTTCTTCTCAGAACGTCGACATCGTTTTTATCTTTTTTTTTTTTGACGAGTTAGGTGTGGGATAAAGATATGTTTAATTTAATGTACATTGTATTGGGTTGATCGAGAGCTTCTTTACCTGCTGATGTATAAATAAGCAGCAGCGTGCATGAGAGAACGAGTTAGACAACACATGGTTCTGTAACTGTTTCATATGTCGCCAGTAATGTGCCCGCTATCTGTTTTAAGCAGCTATATATTTAATAGATGCAAAAATGGAGTTATTCCATTTCTCCCAGTAGCAGTCAAAAAGTAATTGTGATATCGAAATCTGATAAAAAATGTTTTTATTGTGTTTGTATATATGTGTATTTTCATGATTTTATTGATTTTAAAAGTCGGTCGTAAAAGCTCCACGGAGCTTGTGTTTGCTATGTTCCCTGTACTAATGTATACCGAATATAAATAAAATATACTATGACTATGGTTACTATGACTATGACAACATTGGATCACTAAGTCGCTATTCAAGCCATGCGTTTGACAGATGCATCTTTTCAGTTAGCTTCGGCTGGTCCGCGTTCAACATCGCTGATCACACCATTGGGAGTTTGGATAGGATGGTGTGATTCAATTATTGCTTCAGTTTCTATCCAACTTTAAAGCCTGTCTTTCCTGGGTTATAACTTCCATATAGGTCAGCCATGTTTACCGCGAAAACGGCGATCTATAAACGAATTTATCGGAAGCGTTTTGGACATTCCGCTCACAAAGGACTGTACACGCAACAACAGTGCCACACAGAATATTATTACAGCACATAGGCATGAGCCGCAGTCACGCGCACTGTATGACTCGTCTCTTTGAAGGAACGACATCGAAGAAAATAAAATCAAGAAGTGATCCAAAAATAGACTCTGGGGTGTGATGGTGGGAGGTTAGTCGTCGTTTTTTTGTTTTGTTTTCAGTCAAGCACTTACATATCAACAACACACTGGACAAGACACTACACATGAAATGCAATAATCTGGATAAAAAATATTCAGAGCATATCAAACTCAAATGAATGAACAAGACATGAATATGTCATTTGTCACTGACAAGGATGAATTCACTCGTACGGCAAACAGGAATTAGGCATCGTCTAAGGCACATATTCATTTCTTAATCACCCAAAAGGTTGACTGGTAAGTTATCAGAGTGTATTGACATTATCCCAAGTGCATTATGGTATTTAAATCATTCAACTTTACGGTTGATGTTCCCAAATGACCCCACAGGATAATAGACAATGTCATAATGAAGCCTTACTTATTATTTATCAGTGTTTACCAGTCTATAGCAAGAACAACATAAAGACATTTTCAGTTTATGATAAAAATGATATTTCGCTCAAGTGTATCCATTTTTTCTCATTGCACATAAATGTGTCACTTGATTATCATATATAGCTCCCGGCCCGTTGTCGGCGACAACTGGATTCCCAGTAACGTGACGCAAAGGAAAGCCCAAAAGCATGCAACATCCATCCTGTCTACGAAATTTCGCTTTTTACGGAGGTCTAGGAGCGCAGCGTGATATCTCCCGCCAAATAATTGTCATATGGGGAACCCACGACTCGTGTGATTTCCAATAGGGATTGCTATGGTTCCCGACGAAATTTCGAAAAGTTTCTGGACACAATTGAATGCTTACGTCACAAAAGCTGTTCCCAACTGGACTGTTGGTAGAGCAGTGGGACGGTATCCCTTAAGTAGTGAGTTCGATTCTCACCCGAGCCAGTATTTTCTGGCAGGGTGTTTCACAATGTCGGAATATAAATATATTATAATTTATCCCTAAAGATGGCTGAAATTATTGACTCCTTAAAGAAAGGTGTTTAATTGGATATACATGTTTTCAGGTTGATTATTTGCACATTTTTAGTTTGATCATATAACCCAATACTACCGGACTATAGGAAATTGAATTGTCTGGGTGCATGACTCCCTTCCCCCACTGCCTCCTTTTATCGAAGCTAGAACCTGTGAATATATGTTCAAGATTTGCTAGTGATGACGTGTGTATAGCTCAAACTACTGAATTTAGTTGAACCGGAAAAATCAATGATTCGAATCCCAATAGGTTCTCCGACAGCCCAACGAAATAAATATTAAATTAAACACTATTATTGTCAGTGCACGGTACATACATCATTGTCTTTGGCTGGTATATTTGATCTCTAAAATATATGGCCTTTTCAAAGGTTGGATAAAACCAGGACAGTAAAAAGACAGCTATAATATGACATCTTTGTAATCAGTATACCTTGTTTACCCGATATCATATACACATACGGACATATGTACGTGTCCTTGCTGTTTTTCCTATCATTCCAGATATAGCATGTGTTCTAAGGCACACACGAACTAAGGAGTTTATCAATCACATTTCCTAGAAAACTAAAGAAATAAAACACCACCGGCATATAGTATACACCGGTTATATATCCATGTAACCGATAAAGTATATCTATTATATAGGTTACAGGCACATACCGAGTACCCAGTGTATATTATATAGTGGTGGTGTTATATTTCATTATGTTACTAGGAATTGTGATTAACAATAAACCATTGATTTGCGATTGTCTTCGCATGTAAGCAGTTATAAATGTATATTTTTTGCCATTTAGTTATAAATGTGCAGGTTAACCACATGAACAAATCGTGTCTTAACTTCCATCTTATTGGCTGAAATAGTAGCCATCTGGTAAGCATCATTTGAACCCACAAGTCATCCGTGTGTTGCCTTGGGGATCGAACAGCTTTAGTAGTATAGGTAGTGCAAATCTTGTCGGGTTTCTGCGGCGGCGGGGGAATATGTGGCGCAATTGCGGTTTCATAGTGTCAAGGACCTTGATATCTGACCTTGGACCTTGGCTCGCTATGGTAATATGGAGCATAGAGCAGAGGTCACGTGATGGATAGGGTAGAAGCAAAACTTAGGGTTTTTTTCTGGAACACTAAAAAGCGAAAACACGGACTTTACACCCAAAATTGGGGAAAATCCCCATCAAATGGATCTAGATTGACAAAAAATGGTCCTAGAGAGGCGAAAGCCATTGTGAAGCGCTCATCGATGCTGATCCCGTGATGGGTAGGGTAGATTAGGACTGGTCCTGGAGCAAAAAAATGCAGAAAACGGACTTGATTGGCTGGACCTCACCAAGAGCAAGGTCGTTGAAACAATCCGCCATATTGAAAGTAGTACCCTTCCCCAAGCAAAACAAGTACTGAGAAACCTCACTTCGCAAGAAGTTCTGGCAAATCTCCAGAGTAAATTCATCACAGTCCTAGCAGACAACCCTCCAAATAATATAATATTTATATGTAAATATTACTACTACCAGGTGCTGGTTAAAGAATTGAGTGTAAACATATCATCATCAAATACATCTACTTACTCCTAAGCTGCATTTACTCCTGAAGATTTATTTAACAATCACAGAATTACAAGCGTCTAGTCCGTCATTCATAATCCAGCCGTCGTCCATTAGAGAATATCCGCGTCCATAATCCAAAGACCTATTCCATTTTTCATATAACAGTATTAGCACCTAATTCAAAAAGACAATCATAGAATACATAAACATAGGCTTGTTTCCTGCAAGAGGGAAGCGTTCAGCAGTTTACAGTGATGCCGGCAAGACATCTTGATGTTCCAAAAATATCAAATCCGTATCGCTGATCAGTATTCTTAATCCATAATATTCGTTGTAAAGTCGTCATCTAAGAATGATGTATCTCAGTCACGCTTTGATTGTGAGTGTTCATATGAGTACCATGAGGTTCTTGAAGTACATGGGTTCATACGGCCCCTAGCCCCGGGTTAAGCGGAATTAGACACAAGTTACAAAACGTAGCGCCATAGATCTTGCACGCTACGTTCGTATTTTGATATCAGCATGCGATATGTATCTCCAAATTTGAGAAACTTTGAGTGTAGGCGCTTGGTGGAATAGCCCTGTTATTTAAGTTTCTGCGCCAATATTTTGTGACGTTGATTAAAATCGTCACATTTAAGTTTCTCAGAGAAAGAGGTATTTGTCTTCCAGCCAATCATAACGACACACCAAAAGTATACTGGACTGCCAAAATGCATAAATCACCATACAAGCTTCTTTCATCCCTGTTGACGAGGGCCCTTCAGAAGGCAACAGCGTTTTGGGAAAGGTATTGCGCCTCTATTTCTAAAAATGTTGGCGTTGAATGTATGTGGATATTAAAAAACTCAAAATGTCTTACGGTAGTACTTGATGCTAAAGGTCACATACCGTACAGACATGTATCCACATGGGATTTCTCGACTCTCCCTCATCAGGACCTTATTGACCGTCTAAGTTCATTAATAGTATCTGTGTTCAAGAAATTTCATCGTAGATATATTAATGTCAGAAGCCATAAAGCATTCTTTAGCTCTACTACATACAAGAGATATCATCCATGGGATGTTTCTTTGTTTATAGAGTTGCTTGAATTTCAGAGATCCCAAGGGGATTTCGGCCTTCCGAGAGGTAGGTACATATAAAACTACGATTTCCTCGGGAAATGCGGAAAGACGGACTTACATACCTAGCATACGGAATAACCCATGTAAGTGTGTATGTGTCCTATGGGGTCCACAAGGTTCGCGGTTCTGGCGATGAACTCAAGTGATAAGCCGGGTGTATGCTAAACTAGGCTGTTCCCTGAAAATGCGGAAAAGGGTCTTTACGTCTAAAAACTGGAAGAACACCGTCAACTAGATCGAAGTGGAGGAGCATGCGCACGTGTGGAGTATATTAAAGTCCCCTCTAGACCTCACACCCTCGTTCCCTCTGTTCCCGAGCCTTGACGGAGACCCATCACTATGCGGCTGATTTCCCGCTTTTACACACTCAGCAAGCTAGCCTCAAATCCAAAATGTCGAAAACACAAACATATATCAGACCGATATTAAATATAGTTCCCACAGTGCTTAGATTTATCAAAGATAAGCGGTATTTTATAGCATGCGGCTGTGGTTGATCCACTCAAGGGGTACCGAGTGGTCACCCGGTCTATCTTCGTAGATGGCGACAACGAGATCCTAAATGAGTTCACAGAAGCGGTACTCGACAGAGTGAACTCGTTTGAGAGGCCTGCTGTCACTATACATTACTGGACTATGGGCTATTGACCACGAGCGCTCAAGCCGGAACCAGCGACGGCTCGTCAGCCTGACAGTACTCTTTAACATATTGAGCCTGACGCTGTGGTAATGACAGAAAGTACGGCTCTTTTCGGAGCTCCATGTCTTCCGAAAAGGAAAGGCTAACTAAGCACAGCTTCTGATTGGTTAGTCCACTGAGGGAACAATGGCGACGAGAATTGCATGCTAATCATTTTATTATCCCCAATGTTACAGTACACCCCAAGACGGGGGACGGCACTCTGGGTATGTGTATTTAGTGAGCAATCGTTCAAGCCATCAACAGCTGGTCCCCAAGTTTGGTAACGATGCCGGCGTACAGGCAGATATACTGTCTGTATTTTTCTAAGAAATATCACGTGAACCAAAAGTGATCCCTGTGATGATTTGTATCCCAGTCACGCTTTCGTTGTAGATGTTCATGTGGATATATTGAATGACATGATCACACGGCCCCTAGCATCGACCTGAGCGTTATTGGATACAAATATTCCAAAGCGATTTTAGAGCGATGATGTGGCGCCGATACATTTCTCTGTTTCTCTGAGTGGGCGGCCATAGAAGATCATCGGGCATGGTCGGTGGATCAATGGCGGATCATTTGACTGTGGAGTCTGAAGACTCGACAACAATGATGGCATTCATGGCTGGGTGCCTTATGGAGTGATCGTTGATGTCGCCGTAAATTATCCTTACGATTAAGCGACTTCCTGCAGATCGAACATGTAGTAGATTCATGGTTGGGGTCTATCTCCAAGTTTTCCTCAACCCTCAAGCGTACATGTCCATAGACTGCCCGTCGGTGAGATCTCAACAAGCTGAGTAGTCTGAACCGGTGTCCACAATCACCACAGTGGTGCTTGGGTGCGTCATGAAGTAACCGTACATTACAACACCTATAAGGGAAGTGGGAAGAGGTGCCGACATACTGACTGCGTCACATGACTTCACAGAATAGTCTTCTGGTAAACCTATTATAAAGCACATACCAAGAATCTAACGATTCGTGATATGTGTTGTATCTCAGGTACGCTTTTATTGTACCTGTTCATGTGGCAACTTGGATGATATGACCACACGGCCCCTAGCACCGGCATAAGCGGTATTAGATACAAATCTAGAGAGCTATGATGGAAATGCTCTGAGAACTCGTATACTGGTAATTGGTGAGCTGTTTCGCTGTGACAAATCCTACATTAGAGATTGGTGAGCTGTATTGTCGTCAGATGTAAATGACGGCAATTAACACAAAAGACTAGTCTGTAAGGCCCGATGTCGACCCAGCATCAACTTCCCACAAATGCCAACATATATCAAAGACCAAAAGGTCTGTATAGGGGGCGGGCCTCGGGGACGAAACGTCCACCAGCAGAATCTCGCCATATACAGGGAAAAATTACAACACATATAAGGGAAGTGGGAAGAGGTGCCGACATACTGACTGCGTCACATGACCTTTTGGTCTTTGATATATGTTGGCATTTGTGGGAAGTTGATGCTGGGTCGACATCGGGCCTTACAGACTAGTCTTTTGTGTTAATTGCCGTCATTTACATCTGACGACAATACAGCTCACCAGAGTCTAAGTTGATGCTGGGTCGACATCGGGCCTTACAGACTAGTCTTTTGTGTTAATTGCCGTCATTTACATCTGACGACAATACAGCTCACCAATCTATACAAAAGGTCTGTATAGGGGGCGGGCCTCGGGGACGAAACGTCCACCAGCAGAATCTCGCCATATACAGGAAAAAATTACAACACATATAAGGGAAGTGGGAAGAGGTGCCGACATACTGACTGCGTCACATGACTTCACAGAATAGTCTTCTGGTTAACCTATTCTAAAGCACATACCAAGAATCTAACGATTCGTGATATGTGTTGTATCTCAGGTACGCTTTTATTGTACCTGTTCATGTGGCAACTTGGATGATATGACCACACGGCCCTAGCACCGGCATAAGCGGTATTAGATACAAATCTAGAGAGCTATGATGGAAATGCTCTGACAACTCGTATACTGGTAATTGGTGAGCCGTTTCGCTGTGACAACTCCTACATTAGAGATTGGTGAGCTGTATTGTCGTCAGATGTAAATGACGGCAATTAACACAAAAGACTAGTCTGTAAGGCCCGATGTCGACCCAGCATCAACTTCCCACAAATGCCAACATATATCAAAGACCGAAAGGTCTGTATAGGGGGCGGGCCTCGGGGACGAAACGTCCACCAGCAGAATCTCGCCATATACAGGTAAAAATTACAACACATATAAGGGAAGTGGGAAGAGGTGCCGACATACTGACAGAGCCACATGACTTCACAGTATAGTCTTCCGGTTAACCTATTCTAAAGCACATACCAAGAATCTAACGATTCGTGATATGTTGTATCTCAGGTACGCTTTTATTGTACCTGTTCATGTGGCAACTTGGATGATATGACCACACGGCCCCTAGCACCGGCATAAGCGGTATTAGATACAAATCTAGAGAGCTATGATGGAAATGCTCTGACAACTCGTATACTGGTACTTGGTGAGCTGTTTCGCTGTGACAACTCCTACATTAGAGATTGGTGAGCTGTATTGTCGTCAGTGTAAACTGTCCAATGTATCCCAACAGCTCTTACAGGTATACTGGGTAGTAGCGTCGTGGGGCAGTCTCATGGCGTTTTAAGTTGTACAAGCGTGTAAACGGCTTCGATCAGGTTCTACAGATGGACATCGTGACGTGAGTGGTCGAATAAAAGTATGCTGAAACGGACAGAAGTCCCAAATTGCCTGCTTTTGCTTCTATTGCTCATGCGCATCATGACATCATTTCCAGTCTAAATCACCCCAAGCGTGCTCTACACACCGAGGGTTTCAATATGACACCCAACACGGCACATTTGGAGCACGGATAGCCCCTTAATAGTCCAAACACGCCGCTGAGCACCCCAAAATTCCCGCTTTCGCTACAACTGCTCAACTGCCCATGGGTCACATACGTCACATCCCGTTCAAACCACCTCAATCGTATTCTACTCGACGAGGGCTTCAAGATGAGACCCTCCACGATCCATGTGGATCAAGAAGTTCCCATCTAGTCCCATTCTCTCAGTTTTGGATGTAAAGTCCATTTTCCGCATTTTATTTTTTAAGAAAATTCCTAGTTTTGTATCTACCCCCACCAAACTCTTGACTGAACTCAACGACTGCTCGAATATGAGACCCAGTCCGATCCTTATGGATCCGTATCGGTGCAGCTAGACCTGCTTGACGGCCGTTTCAGTGCATTTTCCGGCATTTTTCTCCTGAAATCTTATTTTTCATCCACCCCATCCTGTCACATGGACTAACCGCTTATCAACTAACTGGCCTCGATGAGCGCTTCAGGTCACAAACCTCCATTGAAGTTTTGATTTCCGGCGACCACTGATTGGCCATTATACCTGATTGGGCCAGAAATGGTCTGTGACGTATATTAAAATCTTTCAATAATATTTGACTCTCAAATATATCAAACCACCTTTCCAAATTTTAATCGAAATAAAATCTGGACCAGCTTGATTGACCACCTCCGAAAAATTTGCCGTAATGATTTCTTGACTGGATGACCGTATTTCTGGCGGTTTTATCTCGAAAAAATGGTCGGGAATGTATGCTGAATTTTCCATATGTTTGAGGGCAAAGGCCAGGCCTGGTGTGGTGGGTCATTTGTGGCGGCGAATATTAGGGAATATAGTTTTCTGAAGATGTGCTCTGCCAATTTACTACATATTAAGTAGGGCAAATAATTAGTGGTTTGTAACCTCTATTGAAAAAAATCGAAAATCGGACTTTCTCCATTGTCACATGTTTAAGCGCTTTTTTCTGCAGAGAGGCACAGAATCAGAGATAAATGCCTATTTTCATCCAATTTTCTGCTTGTCCAGACCGGATTGAATGTTTTCAAACCAAATCGTATATATTTTCAGTCTATTGCGAAGTTTCCAGCCCAAACCGATCATTGCCTTACTATCATACAGGAATTGAGTTCTTGTGCCGGTACAGTTATTTCCAAGCTTTTTGTCGATAAATTCTGTGCTGTGCAAACGTTTATTTGCGCATTCCGTTTATTGACTCCACCCGCCACATCAGCGATCGTACTCGTCAATAATGAAACGGCATTCGTCGGATTCCAACTGTAGATATGATAAAAATTAGCGGTAAAATTTTGCGTTTATTTACCCTCTACAATGGGGGGGGGAGTCGGTTTCGTGTTGATAATCGTTATTCCATGTGTGCACAGATAAAATTATGGATATTAGAGTTAGCGTCAGTAAGTGTAAAAATTAAAAATCCAGAAAATAAACTATTAAATAATCTTTTGGGGTGAAATATTTCAATAATTTTATGACCACTCAAGAGTCCATATATTAAGGGAAATATCACTTCAATGTGACAAGCGATAACTTTGTGAATATTCGAAGCAAGACCTTTACATTTGCATATGTATATGACTGTTTGTTATTGATTCGGTCAGACAAAGTTTATTGGAATATGAATAGATTTACTTATTTGTAGGTCACAAAACTTCATTGAAGTTTCTGGGTGCAAGATTATTATCAGGGCTTGACTTCTGGCGAACATTGATTGGCCATTATACCTGATTGGGCCAGAAATGGTCTGTGACGTATATTAACATGTTTCTATAATATTTGTCTCTGAAATATATCAAAAACACCTTTCCAAATATTAATCGGAAAAAAACTTAGGCCCTATGACCCTATTTCTGGCGGTCTTATCTCGGAAAAATGGTGAGGGATGTATGCTGAATTTTCCATATGTTTGACGGGAAAGGCCAGGCTACGTGGTGTGGTGGGTCATTTGTGGCGGCGAGTATTAGGGAACACAGTTTTCTCAAGATGTGCTCTGCCAATTTACTACATATTAAGTAAGGCAAATAATTAGTGTGTGTGACCTTCACGTGGATACCTTACTCGACCCCTTATGACCCATATGTGTCACCTGTATCCATTTGATGGCCTGTCCAGGGGGGGGTTTCCGCCATTTTTTCTAGGAAAAATCCTAGTTTTAAATCCACCCAACCTGCCACGTGACCTCTTCTCTATGCACCATATTGCCCTAGCAATTCCGTCGCCGATCAGTACTTTGATCCGGTCGAAACTATTGACCACGGGGTTGGGAGGTGGTTATTTTTCAATCGTTACGACAAAACATCTCAATTGTATTAATACACTCGTACCTTGCACCCATACTAACGGAGATCTGAGGACAAGCAATGAGTAGCCCAATCTAGCCCCAGAACTCACTTAAGCTGCGAAAACTGACCTCTGGCCTAGTGGATTTCTGGGAGCGAAAACGGAAACGTCACACCTGTTTGTTTACTTTCTTATTCGTTCTACTTTTTATATGTTTTGTACTCTGTCCCAAATGGGATGCTCAGTACAATAAAGAATCTTATCTTATCACGCGCACAATTTAATTTTCGGCGGAAGCAATCTCGCATTCGTCTATTTCCGTATTGAGTTCTGGGGAAAGATGGCTATATTCAACTAAACATAGAAATAGTTTTGTATAATTTGAATGAATTATGTTCTTATGGTTAATATTAACCGAATTTCACAATAAAATGCGACCGGATCCCTTGATTATCGAAGGCACTATTTCGTATTCGGCTCACTGCGTGATCGTCATACGCTCCCCACCGGTGGGGATTTGTGCATTCTATGTGAATACGGAAATAGCCGAACGTGAGATTGTGAGTAGCCATCTTGCCCACCCGGTACGGTCTCGTATGTTGTACGTATGTACCTCGAATCGCACTGCTAGGTATCCATATTGGCACCCATTTTGAAAGCACACTATCACGCCGAAACTCCGAACAGCACATGTCAGCTGTATGACTTCCGTTACCATAGGGATCAGCTTGAGACAAACAACCAGGAGAAACACCTCAAATTAGAAGAGATCCTTCGGGGGTAGAATCAGGGGAATATCCATTTCATTTGGGTATATATATATTTTATCTCCTGATAAGGAAGAAATACAACGAGGACTATGTGAGTGGAAAAACCTCCTATAGCATGTGATGTGCTTCACGTGCGGCGGCAACCTCCCCACAGCGCATGCTCCATTTCGCAGGCTTCATTACCATCCCTGCCACCAATAGCGGAAGTTGAGCTTTACTACGCTGCTATGACGTATAGGGGAAACCAACCAACGCACGGTTCAGTTTGAATCCGGCCGAACAACTCCTTTAGTGTTGCTCAGAGCGAACTACTTTTCATATGCTCTGTCCAGATAAACAGGGAAAATTATCTCCAGATAATTCTTTTTAACGCTAGGTCAACGGAGGTATTATGCAGACTTGAAAAGTAATCAAAATTTTCGTTAAACATCTATTTTACTATATATATGATGTCACTTCCGGCGATGTGCGCGAAGGCCCCGAATCCGGTCCAAAAATCTGACTGGTGGCTGGGGTGTTATTAGACCCCCAGCGAGGTGGTTGCTTGCGGATAGAGACAGAAGGTTAGCCGATCGCTGATTGGTCAATATTGGGCCTTTCGAGGTTCATGCGTGGTTGTAACTTCCGTATAAACAAGTACACGTGCGTGCGATTTGAGATGCCATAGTCACAAAGTCCTGCACCGACTAAAATAGGATATGTGATGTAGAAAGTCTGTTTTAATAATGCTGTGCATTCACGTACAATGATCCAGACTTCTTATTGCTTTCAATTCCTTGATCCTTGAGCTGTACTTATTTTGGATATGTATATAGGCGGCCTATGTGTGGTTCAATTTAGGTAATCTAAAATACTGTTTTTGTTAATTTTTTCAACTGAAATGCATAAAATACATGAATAATAGCTCAGGCATCAGCGGACCAAAATGGCCTGGAAAATAAATGGGGCAACTCAATGATAAAATATCGCTTCAACCATAAAGCTGCAAATTATATTTCTGAAATAACTCCGAATGCTGATTGCAAAATAATACTAGTCTTGCTCCTGCTATAGCAAATGTAAATGATTTGAAAAGAATAATTTGACTTAAGATATACATGGTTCCTTATAGACCCTCACTCTGTTGATTTGAGGAATTGAAACACTAATACTGTGATATAATTTTTCGCGCATTTGCTAAAAACACCATGTTGCTGTGAGAGACCTGAAAATAACTCTGGCTAACAATCAGACACACAAAATGGGTGGACTCAGTATTTTTATGACAGAAGAGAGGATTGTTTGCTCGCAAAATTCATCAACTATCAATAAGGGCCATCTATCATGAGATGTAGTAATAGTATTGGTGTCTCTCTCAACAAATCACAGTTACCTGAATATTCACATATATCATTTGGGTTGTCTTGAAGCAATTTTGATGCGAATCTAGTGAATATATCTGCTAAAAAAGCATTTTGGGAATTGGGAATTTCTTGAACTTTGTCAGCGAAATTTTTCATCAAATTTTACAACTAAAAAATACAAAAAAAATCCTAGAGTTTAAAATATTCTAAGATATGTTTGTATTGAAACTGATTTACCAGAATTGCAGTAATATTGCATCAAGAAAACCTAAATTATATGAGTATGAATTTTTATATTGCTGTGATTTGTTAACTTCAAAATATTAAGAACCCAAATGGAAAATTAAAACTCATGGCGGAGAGATGTGATTGATATATTTTTTCTGAAAGTTTTAAATTTTATTTCTTCAAAGTATCCTCACTGGTTGCTGAGATCTTGTATAATCAAAGATTTTTGATTGTGGTAAAAATTGTGTATGCAAATGACCTTTGGTGATGTCACACAGTGAACTAGAGATGATTATATTAGATTCTGGAACTTAAAAGTTCAGCTTGATTTTATTTTTGATGAAACTGATTCCCACATTTGTTACTGCATATTCTTTGATTCAGATTTCATAACCTGCATTTTCAAAATGAAGCCCCTAGCAACTGGTTGTTTTGGAAACCGCGTTTCTAAAAATAATTGGAGTTTTTCAAACAACAAAGTAATAAAGTTTGCGTAATGCTATGAATAATGAATACAATAAGCTTGAAAGAGATTAGGTCTATAGCTCTATATTTCATCACAAATAGAGCTCATTAGCATTGCTTCACTTGGTGAAATTACAAGATTTCATGTGCATCAATTCCTGAATATCAGAGATTGATTATTCGACCTCCAATATCTCAAAAACCACTTTGCATGCAGTGGACAGCATCTTACTCAAATCTGTAAGTCCTTCTCTCAAAATTGGCCCTAGACCGATTCGGTTCCCCTAGATCATATTGATCATGAAGTGCCCCTTCTCTCGGATTAATACATGATGGGGGAATCGAGAAAAAGATACCCATGAAATTGGATTTTCAGATAAAACTTCGACCTTGGTTTTTGTAAAAAGTGTCAGATAACACATAAATCACTTCCTTTAATCTGTTTTGGGTTTTTTCTAAAAGACACTTTAGAAAATGGGGGTCAAAGGTTAATTTTTTTCTGATGGTAACGAAGTTGAATTTTGTGACACTTTCCTATCTATTTTCAGGCTTTTCTATTAATTGAGATGGCGACAAAGTTATCCGTATTCACAAGAACAATTGCATATTTGTTTTAACAATGAACATGTATGTATACTTTTAATCAACAAAAAAAATTCGTGAGAAATTGAATTTTAATATATTTAAAATATATTACGACCTGTGTCCGAGTTGTGGGTCCCCAGCTTAAAAGCTCATTCACATGCATAATATATCGGCAAGTGCTGCGAATATCTTGATCAAAGACAACTATATTTTATTTCAGCAGACAATTTAAAGTTTAAATCTTAATTCCATGTTTGCTTTTGAATGTTAACACTGAAATATATTCCATATCCACTATACCAGATGTTCATAAAATTTCTGACTATACTTAATGTCGCACAACAGGTGTATGATCCGGTGGGATATTGTTATATTTACTGATACTCCAGTGTTTGCTATTGTTTCTTGTTACCATGATTGTTTGTATGTCTTGCCTTTGTATGTTAATGGGATAGAGCAATAAACAAATCTGAATCTGACAGAGGCCTATTGTCTGAATCTAAATCGATCTTTTCAACAACAACAACCGGAATCTTGACAACTTGGTAACTATCCACGTGTTTACAGTGTATTCGCAAATATCTATATTTAGTTCAGTCACGTGTTTTGTTGAGCCAATCAGCGATCGTCTAACCTTCTGTTTCTATCCGCAAGTCGACAAAGGTGGCTGAGTATAAGAAGCAACACTCTACCCTTCACCGTCTGTTTCATCCGCGCGTCTTCTCATTCGGCTGTATTCTAATGTCAAGGTTGATTCGTTAAACGTACACTGGAAATCCACTGGTAGTGGGTATACAACAAGACGCGGGCCAGTGAGGCCAGTGAGTTACATATATCGGGGCAACACAATACAAATTAACCACCAGGTAGGTTCAATTAATTCGAGGGTGCGTAATACAAATTGATTTACATTAATAGAGGTTTCAGGGTGTGGCTGTCATTTATCCGTACATGATATACAAAGAGCGGCTGTGTAGCCTCGCCTGTATCTCCCCAGTATTTGGTTATTGACTCCATTTCATTCGTGCCCTGCCATGTATAATGACATATATAGCCTGTACCATGGGAATAGAACAGAATTGTGTAATATAACGTACGTGGTCTGCTTTATCTGATTTACCACACTTCCATGTATGTTGCTTAAGAAAAGGCGGGGTCGTTTCGCAATAATCGGCATTCAGTGTAAATGTGCCCGATGACGATGATGGCTAGGGTTTACTGGTCTTCGCACACCAGGGCAATTTCTAATCCCACAACTAGCGTAGAATTTGACTTGATATACGAAGAAGGGCTGGAGGTCATACATAGGCCCTATTTACAGGCATATCATACTGACCGAAAGAAAAAGAAAATAATCGTGTTGAATGTGTGCGTTTACCGATGGTTTGGAGGTTACACACTCTGACGTTGGGAGAATGGTATTCCGGATACAGCCGTGAAAATTCCAGTCAAGAAATGTAAACTTCTCCACCATGGTTTGAACAATATTTTATTTCAGTAATGGATTGGTGAACAGGACAAGCCTATACTAACACCTCTCCAGATGACAATGGATGAATTTACATATAAATACAAACAAGATGACGGATGGTAAATGGAACTAAAACAAAAGTTGTGGCAATAAAGAAAGGAATATATAAATATATAAATATATAAATAAATACGCCGCTCTTGATAACAATTTCGTTAGACGGTTATTTTCTAGAAAAACATTTGCACTGGATTATAATTTTAAAATTCATGCAAACATCTTCTCTCCGAAGTAATACAAAAATACTCACTACTGACAAATCATGAGTGATTGGCAAACATTGACATTGACCTTAATCAAATTTTCTAAATCTTTCAGATTCTATACAGAATTTTTGTACGCTGTTTGCTATCTCTACATTGGATTCGTCATTAAGATCTAGATTACCAAATAAGAGAGATTTGTATGTAAGTCCAGGATATTGTGCTAGTTCTAAGAACATAGTCTGTCTTTTTATGTTATAATTTGGACAGTGCAAAAGAAAATGTTCGTTGTCTTCATAAGGGTAACCGCAGTTACACACAGGCGAGTCTTGTATGAATCTATTAAATTTATGCGCATTCAAATCGCTACACGAAAGGCGCAGTTGTGCATGAAGAATCTGCCCTATCCTCAACCCAGAAAAGAATTGGCATGGAATTTTGTTGTCGTTCGATTTCAAAAACTTTTTGAATAATTTGTAGCTGTCAGCGGTTCTAATTTCAATGTCAAGCTCGTTCCACATTCTGGTTGTGGAGGGACTGAAAGACTTATAATAAAGTTGCGTTCCACAATTAGGAACAGAAAGATCTGCAGCATTTCGAAGCGGGTATTCTGTTCTGTGCGACACTGTCTGTGGAACAAGTGAGACCAGGAAAGGAGGACACATGCCATTAATCATCTTATAAAATAAACTTAGTTTATGTCGGTTCCTTCGTTCCCTCAACGTGATAAAACCAGTTTCGGTGTAGAGCGACTCGTGACTAGTTCCGCGGACCGCCCCACAAATTGTACGCAACGCATCTAATTGAAGGTTTTCTAATAGATTAACCTGCTCCTCTGTGCAATTGGTCCATACAACGTCGCCGTAATCATAAATTGGTAGAATGAAAGAACGATACATTGTCTCTGAGGACTTACGGGACAATCGATATTTTAAAGATCTTAAGCAGTTAATCATTGGACTAACCTTCTTAAAGATCGCTTCCACATGAGACTTCCATGACCCTGTTGTCTGAAAATAGATCGCCAAGTGTTTATGTGAATCATCTTCCGTTAATACTTTGTCGCCGAACATAAGGTCAGGCTTATAAGTAGGATTTTGTTTCAGACTGAAGTTCATTGACTTCGATTTTTCTGGGCTGAATTTTACAAGCCATTTGTCGGCCCATGCTTTTATTTTTCTTAGATCGGAGTTCAACGTTGCAGCAGATAATACCGGATCTTCTATAACAATATATATTGAAGTGTCGTCGGCGTAAAGACGAATGTTTGATTCAATATCCAAAACTAGGTCATTGATGTATATAAGGAACAACAAGGGGCCCAACACAGATCCTTGAGGGACACCCGCTTTTAATTCTGATAAAGTAGATTTACCATTGGTAATTGTAACAAACTGTTTTCTCTGAGACAAGTAACTGGCGAACCAGTGTAGTAACTTATGCCTTATACCAACAGCTTCTAATTTGGACAAAAGAGCCCTGTGCCACACCCGATCAAACGCCTTACTTATGTCAAAAAATACCGCTCGAACATCTTTTCGATTGTCCATTGCTTTGCCAATAAAGTCGTAAATATCAATTAATTGGTATACAGTGCAATCACCAGGAATAAATCCGGATTGAAAGGGGGTGATAATAGAGTCATCAAGTAAAAAGTTGTGTACGTACTTATAAACTGCCTTTTCAAATACCTTAAACATAGAACAAGTTAGTGAAATTGGTCTATAGTTTGAAGGACAATGTATCGACCCTTTTTTATAAATTGGGATAACTTGAGCTATTTTCCATATTTGAGGTACTCGGCCGGTGGCCAGTGATATGTTAAACAGCCTCGTAAGAGGTACAGCTAATTCAGCAGCAACTGATTTTAAAATACGATTATTAATACCATCAGGCCCGTTCGATTTATTAACGTCGAGGCACAGCAGAAGATCCTTAACTTCACCAACACTTAGTTCGATGTTGTCAATGGAGTTAGGGTTAAATTCAGTATTAGGCACTTCTATGTTTTCCTCGTCCAAGACAGACTGATCAGCGAAATACTTATTAAAAGTCTCAGCTATTTCATCAGGCTCGCTAGCTATTTTGTTGTCGTATTCGATTGGAGTTGTTTGCAATTTCGATTGGCCACTATCTCTAAAGTATGATTTTAACAATTTCCACCAAGTTTGAGAGTTCTTTGGGGATCCGCCTAGTTTATTGCCCAATTTATCACTGTAAGATTGCTTTGCCTCCCGGATCATAGCGATTGTTTCATTTCTTATCTTTCTGAAATTTGCCCAGTCATCTGGGAGATTACTGTTCTTAGCTTTGCGATGACTTCTATCACGTAGTCTCATTTGTCTACGGAGTGTTTTCTGCTATGGCGTCTATGTCGTCATTATCAAATATATTGTCCCAATTCGATTGTGATAAACTTTCTTTCATGCCGGAAATATTCATTTTTTCGTAATCCCAAATAGTACGTTTGTAACATCGATTATTGTCAGTTATATCAACTGTTGGAGCCAATGGAGCCAATAACATTAAAAATATGACAAACAAAAAATATGTACATAAAAAAACAATCACACAATATAAATATGTATATCACAGTTATACCACGTAGGGGTCACGACCAATCGGTCGAGACGGTTTCGCGATAAATATCTCGTCTCGAAGGTTCCAGGATTATCTCTATCGATTGTTGTCCCGGTTTACCCCGGTTTGCCCCCAGTTTTCTCTCGAAACACACGACCCTCCTTGAAATAACTCGACATGCTTCAAGAATGGAATCGAGATACATGTACCATCAAATGAAAGTTTGAATCATTCGGAAGGCGTATGCTCGTTATATATATATATATATATCAAAACGAGTAAATGTGACGATACACGTTGCAAAAATTGTGACCACCTTATATTGGATAGCTCTTTCACATTTCATCAAACCAATTATACATTTCGGATTAATGCAAATATGAACTGTAATTCTCGGAATTTAATTTATGTAATGGTGTGTAGCGGTTGCAATAAGTACTACATAGGTGAAACAGGGGATACTTTGCGTAATAGATGTCGTGTACATCGACAGCAAATTAATACGCCTCACCTTCAACGTTTGCCTGTTACAAAACATGTAGCCCAATGCGCCCGGCATTTGGAAATAAAATTTAAAATATTTCCTTTTTTCAAAGTGCCGGTTGATGACCGGACTAGACGTGAAGTGACAGAAACAAACTTCATACATAAGTTCTGTTCCGAGCTTAACAGAGAGAATAATTGTAATTGTTCGTCTCTATGTTAATCCGATAGTTTGCAAACTTAACTCACTGTTAATACTCTTGTTTAATTCTCTCGATTGTTCAGATTGTTTATTGTCTGTAATAATACGGGATATACTGTGAATGATGTATTGAAATCCGTCGATTGTTATATTGCCATGTATGAACTTGTTTAACGTTAGATATACTGTCGCTTAGACTACAGTATCCAAGTCAATATTACATGTGTGTATGTATAAATAGCTGTAATTTATTTGATCGAATAAAGCTTTGATAAACCGTCGAGACACGGTGAAACTAGTTATCCAGAAATTAAACCAGTTGACTTCGTCATGATTTTTTAATCATTTAATATTATTTTGTTATTCCCACTGGACATATGTAGTCGCATACTTGCCCTGGCAGTCCAATTTCTCTACACGTCACGAATGGAAAGAAAGAAACATCACCAATGAAAAATGTATAAACCGGTTAATTATTATTCAGCGTAACTTATTTCGAACCTGATTTTAGAATTTGAATCACATTATGAGATACGTACACGCGGTATCGTTTATAGTAAAATGTATGTAACAGTTGGTATAAAGCGTAATTGCTCTCTGAATTGGGCGGTAATTACTTTCATTGTTTGGTTAATTACCTAGTCACATGAAATCAGCAAGAAATTATAGAACGTGAGTATATTATCAAGCCCCCGCTAACAGTGTTGTTTCAGTTTTTCTCTTTCAGAGAAATTAACCCCTCTCCCTACGCTGTTGTTCAAGCCGACGGTTTTTCACAGACCGACTGTGGCGTGAACGTGTTGGTCTAAAGCGTTGAGCGTGACTGCTCCCTGGGCGGTAATTACATTAATTATCTTGTTAATTTTCTAAACACATGAAATCAACAATACATAAGAGAACGTGAGTATAATATCAAGTTCCGCCAACAGCGTTGTTTCAGTTTTTTCTCTTTCTTTCAAAGAAATTAACCCCTCTCCGTTCGCTGTTCTTTCAAGCCGACGGTTTGTCACAGGCGGACTGTCATGAATTATCAATACGTCTAGTTCCGATTGTCAGTATTTCCGCTAACCATTTCCAGGCAAGCTTATGTCAGAAATAAACTTTTCTGATATAATCTTCTTATTGGAACTATATCACAAGAGAGTAATTGTCAGAAAAATGCATTCTGCAATGAATAATACCTAATCATAAAACAAATTACACGCCAAGGTTAATACACCGGTCAAACACTTAACATCGATTTCATTTTTCGGTTAAAAATTTATATGTAAATGAATGACAGTTTTCGTTCAGTTAGATTCACGAGCACATAGGTATATGGATTAAACGATGAATAACATGGGAAACATCTTTTAACCCTGGCCTGGGCGATTTGGGGTGTACCGCAGCCTGAGAGGGCGGAAAATGCCCCCCTATCCCTAGTGCACCCTATCCCCCCTATATTTTCGCTATCCCTAAGAATAGAGGGTTGAAACTTACCACACTATATCTTTGGGTCAAGTTCTACTAGAAACTGTAAAAACAAAAATTCAAGATGGCTGCCATGATGACGTCACAGTGACGTCATTTAAAAAAATACATTTTTGGACGATTTGTCGGTCAAAATTTTCGAATTTTTCATTTATGTGTTTTCTTCACAAGAACTGCATGATTAATTAGTAAATAATAATCTAATATGAAATAAAATAGATTTCACCCACTTTTCCGTGCAGAAAAGAAAAACGTTTGAGAAAAACTGATGAAAATATCAATTTTCTGGTACCCCACATGGCCGCCATTTTGAATTTACCCATGATTCTCTGCTCGGGGGTCATCCAAATAGGCCAAAAATGACCCCGATATGATAATTGACAAAGTCACGAAGTATCAGACCTCAATTTTTTGTCGTTCCGAAGATGGGGAAGGGGGGGGGGAGTGTCCTAACCAGACCTGGTAGGGTTAAAACAAATCTGTTCTCTGGAGTCTTTTTTGGCGGCTATATACGTGTCCGACGAGAGCTTCCAACATATGGTACCCGCGCAACACTCTAATCGCCTGAGAAGTTAAGATAGGCCCAATTAACGGCAACAAAACACGCACATATTGAAACCGGGAACTCCTTCGAGATTACCGATCAACGATAACCGGGCGGTTTCAATCAAGATAGAACCGGGGGAAAACCGGGAGACGTAGCCAGGGTTCTGCCCTTCCGGTTTCAGTCAAGAAAATTTGTCGATCCATCTCGAAGGCAGCGAGAAAGTGTCTGGATTAATTACACTACAGTTGTTTTATCACGAACGACCATGTCTATAAGTTTAAACATTCTTTGGTACCTCAGCCATTACAAATTAATGATGATTTTGAGAGCTGGATATCACCAGGCAGCTCTTTCCATGCTCTGGTTGCATGAAATTTGAAAGAATTCTTATGACCTTTGTCAACATCTATATTCAGTTTGGCATTCCCTCTAGTAAAATGCCGAGTCATATTAGATGATAACGGAAAACGTTCTTTTAAATGCGAAGGCGACCGGTAGTTCACAACTTTCCACGTAAGTGTACATCTATTGAATATTACACGTTGATATACACTTGGAAATTTGAGCTCGGAAAGCAAGTCACGAGCGTGACTCCGGGGGTGAGAATAATGAGAGAGAGAGACAGATAGAGAGAATTAAGGTTTAATGTCGCGTTCAGCAAAGAGAGAAAATTAAGGTTAACAACAGTTCAGCAATATTTCAGCTATATAACGACAATCAAAAACAATTTTAAGTATTTCAACACAAACAAGTCAACAACCCAGAAATCCAGAAGTAATCAACACAACACACCAAAGACATGTACATACATTAAAACTTCTGCAACAAATCGATTTCTCTCAAATAACCTAAAATACAGATCTTCTAAAGTAGCTGCTTGATAAAAAGAATCTCTTACAATCTAAAATCTAAACAGTCGATCAGAATATGTTTCACTGGGAGATCTTCGTGGCATGGAATATACCTTGGGGGTGGCTCCGTTTTTAGTAAATGTTCGTGAGTTAATCGGGTATGGCTGATTCTACAACGTCTGATCATGGCTTGAACGAAACGTTTCTGGCTACTCGGATGAATATATCCTACAGTTTTTTTTAACTCATGAAGTTTGTTATTATCTACAGGATCCTATAATGATGGAAACAGCTTTCTCACATAAGCATAGATAGAGAGTCAGAAATAGCTATGTGGGATTCCAACAGGATCAACCTCATTATCTTGGGCTGCCTTAGTAATTTCATCAATCTCAGTATTTCCTTTGATGCCAACGTGGTTAGGCAACCATTATTACATTAATCTGTTGATGAAATCTACTGTCATATAATTGTAGAATGTTCAAAATAGCGGAGTGAGTTGAAGTGCCACTCTCAATCGCTTGAAGGCATGACAGTGAATCTGAGAATATGACATATATTTCTCCTATAGTAGACCCAATACCTTCTAAAGCTGACAATAGAGCTTTGGCTTCGGCAGTGAAAATCGAACTTTTACCTGGAAGTCAACATGTTTTAGTTTCGGAACTAAAGATAGTAGCACACGCTACTCTGTCACCATATTTAGAATCATCTGTATGAATAGTTCGATGCGATCTGTATTTTTCTCTCAATAGACCAAATTCTTGTGTATATACGAGATAGCTCGTGTCTGACTTTTTATATTTCTTCATTGTAATACCTACTTCTGGTCTGGCTAACTGCCATGGTGAAACTGGTATGAGTTTGTTAGGTAAAATTTGACTAAGCTTAATACCAGCTGCTAGAATGTGTGGAATAATGAAGGGTTTGTTTAAATACATATCTCCGTATTGAGGGTTGAAAACACAGTTATATGCAGGAGTTGAGCGATTAGATCGCAATTTTGTGATACAGGGCAGTGCTAGTTTAGTTATTCGAAGTTCTAAAGGCGATTCAACGCTCCAAGGCAAAGTCTTAGTCCTTGATGGAGAATAGGATCTAGCTTTGCCAAGTTTGACTCGGGGCAATACGAGCGTGTGGTATAGGGATTGACGCTTTTTGATAGGAATAAATGGTGAGACTTTCTTGAGAATGCCAACATCTCTATTTAGTTTTGATACAGACGGAATGAGAGGATGTCTGAATTGCATGTTTTGGTCGACCGTAATCCGAGATACTCTATATTCGTGGTTTGGGAAATATTAGTTCCATCAACATCCCTACTACGAACTACGTTTTGCACTACTGCATATAATCATACACTTGTGTTTTTCCGCATGAAGACTTAACTTTATTGCTCTTAGCCAATCATGAACAGAGGTCATTCCAGTTTGCAGAATTGAGCGGATTTTATTCAAGTCTTTGTTACCATAGTAACAAGTTGTATCATAAGCATACTGAGGCTGGGACAAGATACAGACGCAGAAAGATAATTTACATATAATACAAAAAGTGAGGGTCCGACTATCGAGCTTTGGGATACACCACTTTTTACTAGCATTTATTCCGAATATGCACCATTAGTTACAAACACCTGTGTGCGATCAGACAAGACGTTACTGAACCATTCTAAAGAGTTTGCACCATGGCCATAATGTGATAGTAGATGAAGTGGTTCGCTGTACCAAAGGCTTTCCTTAGATTCAGTGACATAAGACCAATGTCTAGAGCATCACGCAAGTGTTCTGTAACTCTCAACATACTTGTTTGAGCAGAATGCCCTTTGCGAAATCCTGAGTGGGCAGAATTTTTGGCACTTTTCTAAATTTGAGGAATTTTGTCGGTCGAAAGGGACAAGTTGAACAAAAAAGTGAGATTCTGGGAGATGACTGGGGCAGATATTTTCAACAGTTTTGCTTGATACTGATCAATACCACATGCTTTCTTCTCATAGAGTTTGTTATGCAGGTTCAGCACATCAGATCCACAGATAGAATTGAAGGCAAAACACGTTTCTGTTTGTGACAATTTTGTTCAAGTACAATTGGAAATCGAAGGATGGGAGACGAATTAGGCTTGCAAGAGAACTTCCAATGTTAATGAAAAAGACGTTGAAACAGTGTGAAATTTCCTTGCATTCAGATATGATTTTGCCATTTATACCAAGAAATGAAGTAGGAGAATCTTTACGATGTGGGAGCAACTCTTTAAGAACTGACCACATTGCTTTGTTGTCTCCTGTGGTGTTCTTAATACTCGATGTAAAGTACAGTAATTCCTCTGGCAAAAGTTATCAGCTTTATTTTTCAGATATTTATACAGTCTCTAGTGCCTCTTCGAAGGCTTGTTGGTGAACCCTATCTCAGGCGATACGAACCAGTTATATTTCATCAGTATACCAGGAATTGATCACTTTCTTGTTAGAGGCTCGACAACGTTTGGTAGGACAATAAGACGGTAAAACATCATCAAATAAATGTTTCCATACATTATAGCTCTCCTCAATGCCATTAAAAAGTTCTATAGTGTGCCATGGTACATGTTTAAGATTTGATATAAGTTTGTTTTCCTTAAGGTTCTTAGAGCTCCTGGTTTTAATATATCGGTGATTGCCTGGAGGCTATCGTGAACCCAGAACAATAAAGTTCATGAGATGGTCTGCAACAGACACAAACGACACCAGCAGTAAACTTGTCACCATAGCCCTGCATGACGTCAGTAAGTCGTTTTGACTCGTCGAGTTTAAAACAGTCTATGTTGAGAGCTCCAGTTATGACACGTTGCTGTTGTGTAGCAGCTGTGTTTTCCTCTAAGTATGAAAACCAATCACACCTGGAAGATAAGTGCCTATAGAAACTGCACATAATAATGGGTCTACAGTTGGTTCTTTATATCTCAGTAAGACAATTCATTCTATTCGGGTGGTCCAGTTCCGGCTTTTCTTCGTAGTCAAATTTTCTGTTTATGAAAAATCCAACACCCTGGGCACCAGGTCAGTTTCTTGGTTTAAGAGTATGATAAAAAACATGTGATCCAGTTTCAACGTTGGATTATTCAACGTTTTCATTCAGCCATGTTTCAGAACAAGCTTAGATATCAGGATTAGGATGGTTAATTAGCCTATGGACTTCTTCAATGTGACACAAAATCCACCTTCTCCTGTGTTGATATGAGCATATTTAAGGCCTTTACAGTTGGATCGAATTGTGACTGGGGTCCAGTTCTCGATGTTAACCGAAGTTGTTTGGCAAAAATATTGCAATGTCTGCTTTTTACACACATAAGATCCAGGAACAGTAGTTCGTATAATTTATGTTTGTTTAGGATATTGTTTAAATATTAATGGATGGTTGCATAGATCACGGATTATCTTCCTGTGTGGGGAAATTGCAATTATGGATGAATTCTCATGGAGATTCTGTCTCAAATTGGTGCTACATGTATGTCAAATTGGTGCTACATGTATGTCAAATTGGTGCTACATGTATGTCAAATTGGTGCTACATGTATGTCAAATTGGTGCTACATGTATGTCAAATTGGTGCTACATGTATGTCAAATTTGAGTGTTCTTGTTAAGAATTTGAAAGGAATATTCAGCCAATCGGTTGGTAGTCACAAAATCCATCTACATGTCACAACTAGCGTTCTTAAAAATATGTTTAGCTGCTAACGACATCAAACGAACCACCACAGACAATTCAGGAATGCCAATCAAGGAGTGGTCTACAAAGGTATTGTGATTGACTTATTCATCTTGAATTATTTGAGTTGTTGATATCGACAATGCTATATGTATATATTTCCATCTACATCAAAGTTTTTATGCGGTTCCTTTTGTGAGATATTTTGATGAAAATTATAATATTGAAATGTTCAACATTGTAAAATTTTTGTGTGTTACAAGTAGATTTCGATTTTGTTAACTGAAATAGTTACTTGAATAGGCATTTGATAGTGGACAGCTAGTGTCCATATTTTCCACAGAAAGATACTGCTCTGAACAGGGTACATCTATGTAATATATGAAATAACGGTTTGCCCCAGTTTATCTCTATCAACCGTTGTCCAGATTTCCTCCGACGATCAGACGTCTATGTATGCTAACAACTCAATTATTAAAAATGCTCAACACACCACATTAAAATCCTGTGCATACAATAAAATGTATACAACAAACTAATTTCTCTCAAATAACCTAAGATCGAATCGTCTTTTTCGCGACTACATGTATAAAGATCTTCTAAAGTAGCTGCTCGATAAAAAGAATCTCGAACAATCTTAAAATCTGTGAGCTCTTCGTGGCATGGAATACACCTCGGGGCTGGTTCGTTGTTTAGTAAATGTTCGTGAGATAATCGTGTATAGTCGATTCTACTCCGCCTGATCATGGCTTGATCGAAACGTGTCGCACAGTTTTATAATCTTTTTACAAGAGATGATGAATATACACTGACGCGTACGATGAATCATGAAGGCCTAGTCAATACAAGCGTCAAATGTGACATGTTTTAGCCAATTTTTGTTCATGGAATTTTTCGCGTCCATAATCAAAGGACCTAATTGAGAGGGCGACAAGATCAACAGCCATAAAATGGAAAATGATATACGCACCCACGCCGATATGTTTGCAAGAGAGAGGCGGT